>CADCXT010004606.1:0-27500 GCA_902806775.1 Microtus agrestis | reverse complement strand
TCAGCACAAGAACTCAAACAGGGAAGGGACCTGGTGCAGAGATTGTAGGGAGTGCTGCTTACTGGATTGCTCATCATGGTTTGCTCAGTCTGCTTTCTTATACAACCCAGGACCACCGGCCCAGGGATGGAAACACCCACAATGGGCTGGGCCCTCCCCCATCAATCACTAATTAAGAAAATGCCTTACTGTTTGATCTTATGGAGGTAATTTCTCAATTAAGGTTCCTTCCTTTCATATAACTCTAGTTTGTGTGTCAAGTTGTCATAAGACTAGTCAGCAAACCTCCTATACCTGCTCTTCCATGAACACTGCTGCCCTATTCACAATAGCCAGGAAATGGAAACCACCTATATTTCCATCATCAACTGATAAATATGACTATAAAAATGTGGTACATTCATACAGTGGAATATTACTTAGCTGTTAAGAAAAATGAAGTTTGTAGGAAAATGGATGGAGTTAGACACTATCATTCTGAGTGAGGAGACTCAGACTCAGAAAGACAAACATCACATGTTTTCTCGTTGTGTATGTGACCTTTGAGTCTGCAGATATGCGTGTCCCAAATTTGGAATATCCACAGAGGTCTGGAAATTAGTGAGGGGCCATGGAGAGAACTCCCATGTAGGGGAGAGAGAATACAGTGATATGAAGAGTTAGGGGAGAATAATGGAATAGGAAGGTTTAAGTGGAGTGTGGGGGTGGGGGGACAGGATAGAAGAGAAAAACTGAGAGGGAAAAATAACCAAAACACCCAGTGAAAACTTTCTACAGTAGATGCTTCCTAAATATTTGATGCTATTAATAATGTTAACACTTCATGTTTATTTATTTTTCTTCACTTGGACAGTTGGGTCAAGATTTTCATGAAAGCAAGGCAGAGAAATCAATTAAACATCAATTTGTCAGGTCAATAATTACATCCAGTAATGGTCCATTAATTCCATAAGCATCTTCATTTCCTGTGTGAAGTTACTTTCCACGATTCTAAATGAATTAATAATTAGTGTCTGTACATGAGTGTTAATCCATTTGAACTAGTTTCTAACAGGGTTCTTTAATTTTGAAGAAGTAGCAAGGAATGAAATATTATCTACTCTTGAAAAAAATTCCTTCTCAACTGCATATAACTTAGATAACTGACAGCCAGACCACTCTTTCCCTGGAGGAGGAGGATGTGGAGTTTCTGTACATAATGGCTCCCTAGCAACCAGATGACTGACACAGCCAAACTCGTTTGGGATGAGCCCCAGGGGTACCTTTATTAGCAGCCAGAGAAGATGTTGTGGAGGAAGCAGGGAAGAGAGTTACCCTCTTGCTGATATCATCCTGACATCTTCAATGCTAGCAGCCAGTCTACAGAACTCCTCTGCACCAATGTACATTGCAGAGATCAGCACAAGCCTGGCATCTGCTGTGCCATCATGTGCACTAGCCAAATGCTTCTGTCTCCAGTTCTTCCTCTCCTGTGCTCGCCGTGCATCTCAAGATCACCCAAACAAGCCATTTCTGAACCAGCCTCCATTGAGAATTTTTTTAAGGTGGGGGCTTATTTTGTAGTCTGAGCTGGCCTGAAGCTCACTCTGTACCCTAGGCTGGCCCCAAATTTATGGCAGTCTTCCCGTCTTAAGCCACCTATGTGCTGCGATTACAGACTTGAGCCAACATGCCTAGTCTCTCCTGGAATATGCTCAGAGAACTGCTACCTTGGACAGGTTCAGACTTGATGCTGGAATTGAATATATTGCTTCCTCTCGCTATCAAGCCAGGCCTCTGTCCTCAGCTCTGAGGTGACACTATTCAATCCTCCATCCATGTTCTTCAACATTTCCTTCTTGGTCCAAGTTGGGACTTGACTTCTCCACCCCCACCAGGCACTTTCTAGTGAGTAGGTTTCAGATTCACTCATCCTGAACATTTAAAGCAACCCTTTCCGAATTCACTCGGCTCTTCTGTTAGTATCCTATTTACTGCTATCTGCGCAGAACACAATTATCCCTCTTAGACCAGTGTCTTCTGTTCCGTCTTTCTCTTGCCTTTGGCTTTTCACACTCTGCATATTTCTGTCTCTTTTACTCCTCCTTTCCCTCCATCTCCCCCATTTCCCTTTCTTCCTCCTCCCTCCCTCCTCTCTTCTCGTTCTCTCTCCTACTTCAGCCTCCTTCCCTCTTGCTGTAGTTCCTATCACCTGAAGCCAGGGTAGACTCCAACCTGCCTCTGCAGAAGGCCGCCAAGGGCCAGCTAATTGCCACATCCTTCCTTGGTTTCTCATTTGTGTGTAACACGATAACACAACAGCCGCAGTCTGGAAGTGAGTTCCCACCCCTCTGCTGGGACTTTTTCAGTTACCTCAGGGGATCCTCTCTCCTTTTTCTCTGTCGCCTCTTACATATAGACACACCCTCAGCTCTTTCTCCACTTTTTTTCTCTTCTGAGATTTATTTTCAACTTGCTTTTTCTCTTCTCCACTCTCATTGTGTGTCCCAGTGGCACACACCCTGACAGCTACCACACTGAACATCTGTATTTCAGACCCTGCTCTTGGAAGCCACAGTCGCCCTTCTGATGGCCTCGGTGTGCCTTACTCTGGCTATTCCACAGGTGGCTAGCCCTGGCAGTCCCGGCGTTGGTTTCTCTCCTAGGCCTCCCTTCTGTGGTGCAGCCCCATCAGCCAGCCACTCAGCTCTCAGGAAACCTCCGACAGGTCCAGAGCATGACTCACACTCACTAGTACTGTCTTCTCTAGACTGTTCTTGATATCCCTCTGCCCATTCTACCAACTCTCCTCTCACTGTGTCATGGAACAAGAACTCTTCATTGCTTATATTAATAATATCACCACATGGTCCTAATTTATGTCTCAACTCTTTCCTAAATTGTCCCTAGCTTATTAATTACCTATTGACAGTGTCATTTTTTTATTCTTAAAAAATAGAAGTAATTTCACATGCAAATAATTCACTATGACTGAATTTTCTTAGAAACCTGTTTATAATAGAACAACCGATGTTAACTTGTTACTCAGACCCAATGACAGGGAAGGAAAAATGCAGAGATGTTTGACAATACCTGTAGTTTCTTTGAATGTTCTATAGAAGTAAATGTTGTAGGCTGCTTCACCTTACTATAGTCACTATACTATAAGTACCCTATCCAAAGGCCATAATTAAGGACACTAAAAATGTCAAGAGACACCAGGCCAAGCTCATTGTTTTTAGTTTCTCTGATGTTGGCAACGTTAAGCTCATTTCCTGAAATCAGAACTAATTATACTTAAACGGTCATGTCTACAGATGTGTTTATATTGGCCAAATACCAATTTACTCATTTATAAAATAAAATTAATGCTCTCGTTGGGGCAAGAAAGTAAAAATATTAGCAAAACCTATGGAACAGCTAATTATTAGAATATGAAATTTCTGGGTAAGTGCTGACTATTGCTGATGAATGACTAATCCTTGAGTGTGAGGCGTTCTGTCCTACAGGATAGAAAACAGGGCAACTCACTAAATGTACTAAGAACTGACCTAGAAAAACACTGCAGACACGGGGTCAAAAAAACTTGGTGTGTCTTCTCAGTGCTGAATATACATAATTTCCTCTGCTCTAAAGTTTAGGTTTCTTCCATTTCATTGTTTCTAATATGGATAGATATCTATTTCATGTATATCCTATTTTGAAAAAGACTTCTAAGTTTCCGTGTGTTACTTTATGATGAATGACATTTGAAGTACAGGAGGCCTTCAGCTGAGTACAGCCCTGTTCTCTACCTCTGTGAAAGTCCCAGTCATTCTGGGGAAGGGCAGCCCAAGCTCAAGGTGGTGTGGACACCGTGGAATACAAATACCTTTCTCTGTGTAAGTTCTGATGGACCTCCAAGAAGAGTTCCCACCAGCGATAGTCCATCTAGGAGGAGTCCAGTAAAGCCAGACAGGCACCCTTGAAGGTGTTGGCTCCTTGAAGGTGCTGGCTGTGGAGCCAACACCCACCATGTGACCTACCATCCTAAGTCTGAACACAGCAGTCCGTGTACTTGTTTTCTCGAAAGAAAACCAACCAGACCACAGAGTTATTTCTTTTATTATTTTATGTGCATGAGTGTTTTGCCTGCATATATGTATGCATACCGTGTGAGTGCCTGGAGCCCTCGGAGGTCAAAAGAAGATGCTGGATCTCCATGTGACTGGAGCTGTAGATGGCTGTGAGCTGCCATGTGGGTGCTGGGAGTTGAACCCAGGTCCTCTGCAAGAACAAATGCTTTTAACTACTGAGCCCACTCTCCAGCTCTGCATTTGCTTTTGGACAGTGCGGCAGAGCAGAAACGGACAGAGGGGTGGGCAGGCTTGTGATTTCATGCCCATGCTTTCTGACTCGCTTTCAGACAGTGGTTGTCAGGTTACACACCAAGTTACAGTCCCAGCCTGCATTTTGTTGTTGCTAAAAATACACTCTCATAGGAAAAAAAATCGAGTAGAGAAAACATAGCAGCAATTATTTGTGAGTAGAACTGCTTCAGATTTCTATTCTGTTCTTTCGCTTGTCCATTATTTTCTAAAATCCCTTTCAGCAAACATGTTTTCTTCTGTAAAAAGAAAGAAAATTTTTAAATTGCCAACCGCAACAATCCCACATTTGTTTAATAGTCTCAAATTGTACAGAAGACTGATGAAATTATTTTCGTTTATAGAAGACAGTTAATTGTGTCTATTCTGAAACATGGTAAGATGTTACAGTTGTAGAAATTCCTGAATGATCAAGTGATTTAAGAAATAACGGGCGTTTCTACGTGGAGAAAAGAGGAACTTCTCAGCCCTCTGGAGCTCTGTAAAGATTCAAAAGCAGAGGAAATTCCTTTAAGGCAGTGATTTTCAGCCTGTGGGTCACGACCCCTTTAGGGGTTAAATATCAGATATCGTGCATACCAGATATTTTTATTACAATTAATATTAGTAGCAAAATTGCAGCTATGAAGTATCAGTGAAAATAATTGTATGACTGGGGCTCACCACAGCATGAGGAACTGTATTAAAGGGTTGCAGCATTATGAAGGTTGAGAACCACTACTGTAAGGAAACCATGCTGCCCAAAGCACAGGACACTCCCCTCAGAGACCCTCTGTTCCCATTGTAGACGGCTGCTGCCAGCGGCTTTGCTTTTGGTAAAGTGGCGGTGGGAAGGAAGAGAACAACCGTGTTTGTTTCTTTCCAGGGTCAGAATCTTTCTCCCTTCCCGTTGCAGAATAGGGGACTGAACCTTTTCCTTCCAGTCATAGAATGTTCTATCCTAAGATAGTAAGCGACATGCATCCATTAGTACTCAGATTAAAGTGTGCTCGCTGGATCGGGTATGTGAGTATGTGTGTATGTGTTCGCATGCGTGTGCATAGGGAACCAATGCTGTAAAGCAGTAAATAACCAGGCCGTCTAACCATGACAGCTGGCTCTGTTCACTGTTTGCTGGACTCCCTGCTTCAAAAAGATTCAGAAAAACAACTTTATGTAACTTGTGTGCCTTAGAGATCAGTGTTTCTTGGAATTTTTATGAGTTAAGTGACATACACAGAGGGCTTTACTTGGGTTCTGGGCGAAAGCAGGAAAAGGCGCAAGATTTTCAGCGGGGATTGTGTAAGCAATCAAATGGGCTGCTACAGTACTTTCATTTAAATGTTGTATCCTCTGCCTGTTGTCCCAATTCTCTGACTCAAAATTTATTGAGTTCTGGGTAGATATTTTGAAATATCTCAGCAAGAGCTGTAGTGTTGAGAAATGGAGTCAAAAAGACCAGGAAATGCTAAATTAGTGTTGATTTTTCTTATTCATCGCAACAACTAAGAGAAGAATGAAGACTGTCTCTTCCAGTCTTACATATTTCATGCTCAACATGCGTGCAATTCTCCCTGGAAGTTCTCAGCAGAACATCTGTGCCCAGATGTAGGCAAAGAGTGTGTATACACTAGAACCCATACGAAGTGGCAACAAAGTCAGTCCTTCTCTAGTCAGGGCTGGGGCATGAGTCTGTGAGCTTGACTTGAGATAGTCAGTATTGGACAGCTGGGGTGACACACAATGACAAACTTTTGTCTACATTTTCCAAGAAATCAGTTAGCCTTGTTGAGTTGACATCAGAAACAAAAAAAAAATGTAATATAATGTTATGTTTTTTTCTTCTTTCTTGTGTGTGTGTGTGTGTGTGTGTGTGTGTGTGTGTGTGTAGTTTAATGTCTCTAGAGGCCAGAATGAAGAGATTGAACCTTCCGGGTTGACTGAGGCTGGTAACCTGGCTGTCCCTACCCCACCTGAGACCACCACATTTGAGCCATTGTTCAGCAGCCCCGAGGGAACGGAAATCAGAAATCCCAATTTGATTTTACAGTCAGAAAAGTCTTTGTACAAAGGTAAGAGACATCTGCCACACAGCTGCTGTATCCACAACGTGAGGGAGGCACAAGAGAGTGGTCTCTAGAATGTCCTCTGAGGAAATGCTCTAACTTAACAGAAAAGACAACGCCAGCTCTGACTGAGTCATATGGAACTCGAGAGACAGCTGTCTGGGGAGGAAGTGTTGTTATTGAAATGATACAGCACAGAGTTTAACCTGAACATTTAGATTTAGATTTTTTCCCCCTGTTTGCCTTGGCCTCACCTGCTCTGTGTTCTTCTCAAATGTAGATATTTGGGGTTTTGATCCTTGGTTGTATAACTCAGATTCTGATCCAGCAGCAGATTTTCTATGAGTTACTATGTATACAGAGAGAAACACTATGTATGTTTTGTCACATACAAAAAAAATGACAATATCCAGGTCCAACAGAAGCTTAGATGGACTTGAAAACAGGTTCCGGGACATGTTCTTTAGTTCTTGAGGTAGGGGTTGTGTAAATCTGTTCTTTTCTGTTAGGTGTAAGGAGTTTTCATAGCAGAAGCAGATTTAGAGCACAGTTTTTAAAAATATGCTAAGACACACTCCAAACGTGAGGAGAAGTGGGTGGAGTTGGAGTGAAGACTAGCTTTGTTATAGAGACAAGGCTTATGATGTGTGATCCATCTCCAAGAGAGCAAGTCATAGCAACTGGTTTCTGTTTGTCTGACTTTTCTTACCTTGGAATAATCTCTTCTGGTAAAAAATAAGAATCAAGGCACTCTGCATCGTTGATCAATAAAAAGGGATTTAATAAATTGGAGGCTCTGATTAAATTAACAGAATATGGACTTATTATTTTGACTTTCCTATAGGAGTACACTCCCGAAGTTCATGGTAACTGGCGTGAGATGGTCATGCCCTGTCTTTTTGGGTTTGCAACAGTTGTCTTTTAAAAGGAGAACTGTAATATCAACTGACCTTTGGTGCTTGTGTGTTATGTAAAGTTAAAGACAAAAGTTCCGTGTTGGAAACAATAGTACACGTTTGTAATACCAGCCCTTAGGAAGAGGAGAGTAGCTTGGGCTACCTAGTGAGACTGTTTCTAAAAATCTATCTTCTCCTGTCAGCTGATTCCCCAGAGATATTAGTTAATGGATTCTCACTTACACCTTCATGGAAATGTGCAGTTTAATGGAGCTTCATAAAAATGAAATTGAGGGATGGATAGCAGTGGTGGGCAGAATATTTGGGGTAATATAGAACCCTCCAATAACTTAGACGCATGTTTCTCAACTGGCTGTTACTATGTATAAAGAATTAGAAGTTTATATTACTTCACTGCATAAAGCTTTTGTTTTCTGTTTTCCCTGATGCCTTCAGCGAGAGAATCACATCTAGTAATCTCCACCCCCTTTTCTCCCTAGACCCAAGATGCGGGGAAGCCCTGAAACCCGGAAACTGTGGAGACTATGTAGTTCGGTGGTATTATGACAAACAGGTCAACTCTTGTGCTCGCTTCTGGTTCAGCGGCTGCAACGGCTCTGGAAACAGATTCCACAGTGAAAAGGAATGCCAAGAAACCTGCATTAAATAATGAAGAAGGGCACTAGCCTGCTTCATGCAGCGGTTTAGAAAGAGCCCAACACAAACCGTGCATATCAGCACGTACACTAAGTAGTGACAGTTCATAAGTGTTTAGACTACTCACAACCACGGCCTATAATGTATAATACAGGATATAATGCTACTAACTGCTCACTCAGGGGAGAAGGCTAAGGCTCTCATAATTTTAGTGGCGTCTCAGCTGCCACCCAACTGACGAGTGGAAGTACTAGGAATCTGGACTCAGTGAGTAACTTTAGAACACACGCTTTATCTGCCTCATAGCCTTCAGCGTGGTCCAAATTCCTGATCATTCTATTCCACATATGATGTCAGATCAAACTCCACCCTGCCTGTGCCCTGGCTCTTGCAGCTTTTTCAAGGCCCAGTCAGAGGAGAAGGGTTTGTGATGGAAAGGACTTTGGTTGGAGTGTCGGAAGGGGTGAGAAGTTTACATGTGGGTGCAGGGATAATGCCTGAGGACGGAGAGTGAGGATGTAGTGAAGAAAGAACCCCAAAGTGATAGCAGAGATCCTATGGCAAACGGACACTTCCATTCCTCCTTGGTATCAAAGCCTTCTGTATGCTTAAACTATGTAAAAACAAACCAAACAAATAAAGCAGGTTTTACAGGTTTCCTTTAAAAACATGTAAACGAGGCTCAATTTTATGGTGAGGGAACAAGAATTAGACCAGCCATTTTGTAATGATTTTGTTGCACCCAGTGTGAGAAGGCTGAACGTTCTGAGATGGCATTTTAACACATCTACAAGGTGCTGTCTTCACCCCAGCCTGCCACTCATTCAAGCTGGGCACCAAAATGCTCCAGACTAAGGAAATGGACAAATAGCCAAGCTGGCAAAAGCAACATAACAGAGGTTTCCATGGTGTAATTAAAATTGTACTATGTAATATTTTTATTAAAAAAAGAATACATACAACATGACTGTCAGTTTTAAAACAGGATGAGACCGGCAGTAACCACATCACCTACAGATTAGACCAAAGTGCTGACTCTCTGGATCCTGATTTGCCTCTTCCTTGCTACCCTTTTATCCCAGGCATATTCTACTCCGAGCTTTGTGTCATTATTGGCTTTTCTATGTAATTTTACATGTAAAACTAATCTTACCTCTATGGATGCTTAAACAATATATAGTTATTCTTGCATAGCTTATAGCTTTGTAAGAATGTATTTTAGACATCTGCAACTTGATATTTTAATTTAACTTTATAATTAACCCCTGTTTTACCATAAATAAATACGTTCCCAAATAATTTATTACTTAGATGCTAGAGACAACTTTTACTAAAATACGTACTTCTCTGTGATTTGATAGATGACATCATAATTCATATGCATACATTTATATGAATGCCATGCTTGTGAAATATCGATGAGAATATATAACAATTTATTTAAACAACATATTTAATCATTGCTTTGGCTGATATCAATTGAACTGTTTCTACTTTTTTTTTTGTTATTCCACCACCATCACCCATTTTCATAGTTGTGTCTCTGGACACACATATTCCCATTTCTCAAGGGTGTATACCCTAGCTGGAATTTATGATGTGTGTATAGATTCCAAATGAGCATGTATCATGCCAGTTTTCTCCCCAAAGTGAACCAGTTTCTTGTAAGTTCCTACAGGTGTGTCAGAGGTACTGTTGTCTAACTCATGTCAAATATGCCACCATTTGCTACTTAATGCTGCTTCCTTTGGCTTAGATAACTGTAAAGCAGCATTTTGTGTTTAATGTTCTAGGATACACCTTAGACAGCTTCATTACCTCCTGTGCTCCTGCTTCTGGGAAATGCCTTTTTATAACCAGGGAAGATTGCTTTTATTAGACTGAACTGTTTTCTTTATTGAGTTCTTGGAGTTCTTGTATATATTGAGTTCTATTTTGCTTTGTGTTTATATTGCTAACATGTGTACAGCCCGCCCTCCTTTCTCCCTGTCTCCTTTCCCTCCCACTTTTCTCTTGTAGTGATGAGGTGAGCAGGCCTGCTTTTTGTCCCAGCTCCTGCATGGTTAGTTTTACACCTGAAATAACAACACACAAATTGTATTTATTTAAACACTGCTTGGCCCATTATATCTAGCCTCTTCTTGGCTAACTCTCACATCTTGATTAACCCATCTCTAGTAATCTGTGTAGCACCACGAGGTGGTGGCTTACTGGGAAAGATTCAGCATGTGTGACCTGGTGGCTGGCTCCATAGCGTCTGACCTGGAGAAGAAAGGCGTGGCATTTGTCTCACTTCCTCCCAGCATTCTGTTCTGTTTACTCTGCCTACCTAATTTTCTGTCCTATCAAAGGGCCAAGGCAGTTTCTTTATCAACCAATGAAATCAACTCAAAACAGAAGACCCTCCCACATCATTCTCTCTCATTTTTTTGGTGTTGTTTTCTGTTTTAATTTCTGTTTTCTTTTTCTTTTTTCCATTTTGAGACAGGATTTCTCTGTATTGTCCTGACTGTCTTGGAATTTGCTCTATAGACGAGGCTGGCCTTGAACTCACAGAGATCGACCTGCTTCTGCCTCCAGAGTGCTGGAATTTGAGCCATACACCACCACTGCCCAGCTCCTGTTTTAATTTTGAGTGCAGTGAAGTTTATCAATTTTTTTTTGCACTATTCAGCTTCTCAGCTGTCTCTTCTGGGGCAAAGACTTCCAGGACCAGAAATCAGCAAGTGTTAGCAGCATCTCTCTAGTCCCACCTTTGTGCCTGTGATCAATTCCTTACCTTTCTGTAGCTCTTGGGTGGTTTCAAAGTAGCATCAGCTTTTTTCCTTTATTTTCCTCAGTTGACCTTGAATGAAGGTCTGAGCTTGGACAGGAAGGTAATGGCTCTATCACCTTTCTCTTTTTCTGTTGTGGTGGAATTAAGGGATTTGAGCTGCTCCTGGTCCTTCAAAAGCCTAGCAATGCATTATAAAGTGTGTATTAGTCACTATATGCTGTTGGGAAAGTCAAAGGATTTCAGAATGTCTCACTGCAGTTTTGACAGGAACAAAAGTATTTATATTCCCCTTTCAAGCTTTTCATGACTTTACTCCCACGGAAAGCTGAAAAGCAAATGTGTTGTGTTGATGTAGATTTCTTCTTTTGTCTGGGCATCCTTTTCCTCTTTCTGGACAGAGTCATAAGACTTTCAGGACAATGTGCAAACTACCCCTTTGTGCTGTCTTCTTAATCCTGTCACCCATGTCCACCACTGAAGACCCACACACCTACCTTCTATCTTCTCCTCTCTTCACAGTGACCACAAACAAGCTCAAATGCCTTGCACATTGTGGGACACATCTGCTTCTTACACAGCTTCAGTGGCTTCAATAACAAAAATGTGTTAATGTATGATTACATGTGTTCAAATCTCATGAACTAAAACTAGCATGTCTAGTGTCCAGACTGAGTTTCTTCTGAGGACCTGAGGGAGAACCATTTCTCTTTCACAACATAGAAGGGTCATTTATATTCATTGGCAAGGGTCCCATTGTATCTCTGTCTGTCTGTCTGTCTCTGTCTTCCCCATCTGTCTCTGTGTCTCTCCTTCATTCCTTCCCTCCCCCCTTCTTTCTGTTTATGATAACAAGATCATACTCTGTAGCCAGCACTTTGTATGTATGGTCCTGCTTTCCCTTTGGAGAGCTATGATGGAAGGCATAAATATGAGACTTCATTACTATTTTCTTTTCTTTTAATTTTTTAATTTTATACTGTGCAGTTTTATTCCAGCTAAGATAGAGACTTATTACATAGACCACGGTGGCATAACACTCATGGTGATTCTCCTGCCTCAGCCTTTCCAGTGTTGGGATTACAATTGTGCACCACCACTTTCAGCTCCTCTCTCTGTTCTCAAGATCAGCAGTATTGGTAGATATCTCTCCTACTGCCATCTTTCTGGATATTTGACTGGGAATGAGCAATTGTTTTCATTTCTTTTTAATTGTTTTTATTGAGGTATATATTTTTCTTCCCTCCTCAAATTTTATTCTCTTCCATGATTCCCATGCTCCCAATTTGCTCAGGAGATTTTCTCTTTTTCTACTTCCCATGTAGATTAGATCCATATATGTCTTTTTTAGGGTCCTCATTGTTGTCTAGGTTCTCTGGAATTGTGATTTGTGGGCTGGTTTTCTTTGCTTTATGTCTAAAAGTCATTGATGGGTGAGTACATTTTATATTTCTCTTTCTGGGTCTCGGTTACCTCACTCAGTATGATGTTTTCTAGATCCATCCATTGCCCGCAAATTTAAAGATGTCATTATTTTTTTCCTACTGTGTAGTTATCCATTGTATAAAGGTACCACATCTTCTTTATTCATGTTTTGGGTGAGGGGCATTTAGGTAGTATCCAGGTTCTGGCTATGACAAATAATGCTGCTATGAACATAATTGAGGACTGTCCTTGTGATACAATTGAGCATCCTTTGGGTATATACACAAAAGTAATATTGCTGGGTCTTGAGGTAGGTTGTTTCCTAATTTTCTGAGAAATTGCCATACTGATTTTTTAAAGCAGCTCTACCAGTTTGCACTCCCATCAGCAATGGAAGAATATTCCCTTTACTCCACAACCTCTCCAGCATAAGTTGTCATCATTGTTTTTGATCTTAGCCATTCTTATAGGTATAAGAGTCATTTTGATTTGCATTTCTTTGATGGCTAAGGATGTTGAACATTTCCTTAAGTGTCTTTCAGCCATAATAGATTCTGCTGTTTAGAGTTCTCTGTTTAGGTCTCTACCCAATTTTTTTTAAATTGGATTACTTATTCTTTTGATGACCAATTTCTTGAGTACTGTGTATATTTTGGAGATCAGACCTCTCTCTTATGTGGGGTTACTGAAGATCTTTTCCCATTCAGTAGGCTGTCGTTTTGTCTTATTGACTGTGTCCTTTGCTTTACAGAAGCTTCTTGATTTCATGAGGTCCCATTTATTAATTGTTTCTCTCAGTGTCTGTGCTGCTGGGGTTCCATTTAGGAAGTGGTCTCCTGTACTTCCCACTTTTTCTTCTATGAGATTCATTGTGACTGACTTTATGCTGAGGTCTTTGATCTATTTGGACTTGAGTTTTGTGCATGGTGATAGATATGGATCTATTTTCATTGTTCTACATATTGATATCTAGTTCTCCCAGCAACATTGTTAAATATGCTTTTTATTTTCCATTTGATATTTTTTGCTTCTTTGTCAAAAATCAGGTGCTTGTAGGTGTGTGGATTGATGTCCAATTCTTTGATTCAGTTCCATTGGTCCTCTTGTCTGTTTTATGCTAATACTAGGCTGTTTTCAGTACTGTAGCTATGTAGTAGAGTTTGAAGTAAGGGATTGTGATGCCTCCAGAAGTTCTTTTATTGTACAGGATTGTTTTGGTTATCCTGAGTTTTTTGCTTTTCCATAAGAATTTGAGTATCATTCTTTTGAGGTCTGTGAATAAATTTTGCTGGGATTTTGATAGGCATTGCATTGAATCTGTAGATTGCTTTTGGTAAGATTGTCATTTTTACTATGTTAATTCTACCTACCCAAGAGCATGGGAGATCTTTCCATTTTCTGGTGTCTTCTTTAATTTCTTTCTTCAAAGATTTAAAGTTTTCTTTATATGGGTCTTCCATTTGTTTGGTTAGAGTTACTCAGGATATTTTATATTATCTGTGAGTATAGTGAAGGCTGATGTTTCCCTGATTTCGTTCTCAGCCCATTTATCATCTGTGTGAAAGAGGGCTACTGATTTTTTTGAGTTAATCTTGTATCCTGCTACATTACTGAAGGTGTTTATGAGTTGTAGGTTTCCTTGGTAGAATTTTTGGGGTCACTTATGTAAACTATCGTATCATCAGAAATAATGAAAGTTTGACATCCTTTTTTTCCAATTTATATCCCCTTGATCTCTTTTTGTTGTCTTATTGCTCTAGCTAGATTTTCAAGTACTATATTAAATAGATATGGAGAAAGAGTGAAAAACCTGTTCCTGATTTCAGTGGGATCATGTTGAGTTTCTCTCCATTTCATTTGATGTTGGCTGTTGGTTTGCTGTATATTGCCTTTATTATGTTTAGGTATGTTCCTTGTATCCCTTCTCTCTCCATGATCTTTATCATGAAGGGATGTTGTATGATCATAGTTTTATTTTATTTTCAGTTTGTATATGTGGTGGATTACATCAACAGATTTTCATATGTTGAACCATTCTTGTATCTCTGAGATGAAGCCTACTTTATCATGTGCGATGATTTTTCTGATGTGTTCTTGAATTTAGTTTGCCAGTATTTTATTGAGTATTTTTGCATCAATGTTCATGAGTGAGACTGTAATTCTCTTTGTTAGTAATATCTTTGTGTGTTTTGAATATTAGGATAATTGTAGCTTCGTAAAAAGAATTTGGTAATGTTCCTTCTGTTTCTATTGTGTAGAACAATTTGAGGACTATTAATTTTAGTTCTTCTTTGAAAATCTTGTAGAATTCTGAGCAGAAACCCTCTGGTCCTGGGCTGTTTTTGGTTGGGTGACTTTTGAGGACTGTTTTTATTTCTTTAGCAGTTATAGGTCTATTTAATTTGCTTAACTGGTCTTGATTTAATTTTGGTAAGTGATATTTATCCAGAAAATTATCCATTTCTTTTAAGTTTTCCAATTTTGTGGAGAACAGGTTTTCGAAGTATGACCTGATGATTTTTTGGATTTCCTCCATGTCTGTTGTTATGTCCCCCTTTTCATTTCTGATTTTGTTTGTTTGGATATTCTTTCTCTGCCGTTTAGTTATTTTAGATAAAGGTTTGTCTACTTTGTTGATTTTCTTGAAGAACTATCTCTTTGTCTCATTGATTCTTTTATTGTTTTTGTTTATACTTTATTAATTTCAGCTCTCAATTTGATTATTCCCTGCCATCTACTCCTCCTGGGTGAGTTTGCTTCTCTTTGTTCTAGAGTTTTCAGGTGTTCTGTTAACGCACAAGTGTGGGATTTTTTTTCAGCTTCTTTATGTAGGCATTTAGTGCTATGAACTTTCCTCTTGACACTTCTTTCATTGTGTCCCATAAATTTGGGTACGTTATGTGGTCATTTTCATTGAATTTAGGAAGTCTTTAATTTCTTCCTTTATTTCTTCTTTGACTTATCAGTTAAGCATTGTTTAATTTCCATGTGTTTGTGTGCTTTCTGGTATTAGTGTTGCTGTTGAATTCTAATTTTAATCCATGGTGATCTGATAAGATATATGGCTAATTCCATTTTTTTGTATCTGATGAGGTTTTCTTTGTTATCTAATATGTTGTCAATTTTTGAGAAGGTTCCATGAGGTGCTGAGAAGAAGGCATATTCTTTCATGTTTGGATGGAATGTATTATAGATGTCTGTTAAGTGCATTTGAGTTCATAACATCTGTTAATTCCCTTATTTCTTTGTTAATTTTCTGTCTGCTATACCTGTCCAGTGGTGAGAGTGGGGTGTTGAAGTCTCCCACTATTAGTGTGTGGAGTTTAATGTATGATTTAAACTTTAGAAGTGTTTCTTTTACATATGAGGGTACCCTTGTATTTCAGGCATAAAGTACAGTATTGAGATTTCCTCTTGATTAATTTTTCCTGTGACTAATATGAAATATCCTTCTTTGTCTTCTTTGATTGATTTTAGTTTGAAGTCTACTTTGTTAGATATTAGGATAAGCTACCCCAGCTTGTTTCTTAGGTCCATTTGATTGGAAAATTTTTTCCCAACCCTTTACTCTGAGGCGATATCTGTCTTTTAGATTGAAGTATGTTTCTTGTATGTAGCAGAAAGATGAATTCAGTTTTCATATCCAATCTGTTAGCCTGTGTTTTTTATATATGAGTTGAGTCCATTGATATTAAAGAGTATTGATAACCAGTGACTGCTAATTCCTGTTATTTTATTTTTGTTGTTGGTGATGTTATTGTGTGTGTTTTCCCCTTATTTGGTATTTGGTGCTGTGAGATCATCTATTGTTTATGTTTTTGTGGATGTAGCTAACTTCCTCGGGTTGAAGTTTTCCTTCTAGTACTTTGTGTAGGACTGAGTTTGTGGCTAGGTATTGGTTAATTCTTGTTCTGTTTGTCTATGGTAATTTGTTGGGTATAGTAGTCTAGGCTGGCATCTGCGGTCTCTTAATGTCTGCATAACACTTTACTAGGACCTTTTGGCTTTCACTGTTTCCATTGAGAAGTTAGGTGTAATTCTGATAGTTCTGCCTTTATATATTACTTGGCCTTTTTCCTTTGCAACTCTTAATATTCTTTCTTTATTCTGTATTTTGTATGTTTAGTGTTTTGATTATTATATGGTGAGGGGACTGGTTTCTTTGTTTGTTTGTTTTTTTGGTCCAGTCTATTTGGTGTTCTGTAAGCTTCTTGTATCTTCATATGCATATCTTTCTTTCGGTTGGGAAAGTTTTCTTTTATGATTTTGTTGAATATATTTTCTGTGCTTTTGAGTTGGACTTCTTCCTCTTCTATTCCTATTATTCTCAGGTTTGGTCTTTTCATTGTGTCCCATATTACCTGGATATTTTGTGTTAAGCTTTTGTTAAATTTAATGTTTTTGTTGACCGATGAGTCTATTTCCTCTATTGTATCTTCAGCACTTGATTTTCTCTCTTCCCTTTCTTGTAGTGTGTGTTTATGTTTGCATTTGTGGTCCCTGATCATTTTCTCATAATTTCCATTTTCAGAATTCCCTCTGTCTATGTTTTCTTTATTGTGCCTATTTTGTTTTTCAAGTCTGGAATTATTTGTTTCATCTGTTTGATTGACTTTTCTTGATTTTCTTTTAGGCATTTGTTTATTTCTTCCATTTTTGTTTATCTTTTCTTCTATTTCTTTGCGGAAATTTTTTATTTCCTCCTGCAGGGCCTCAAACAGTCTTCTAAAGGTATTTTTACGTTATTTTCTTCTGCTTCATCTATAATGGGATGTTCAAGTCTTGCTGTTGTAGAGCCACTAGTTTTTGTTGATGTTGTGCTGCTCTTTGTGGTGTTGTGTGTGTTCTTATCTTGTCTAGCTGTCTTTTCCTCTGATTGGTGTACTTGAGGCTGTCTGCGTCTCTGGTGATCAATCTACCAGGTATCAGGAGAGCCAAAGCTCAGATGGTTGCTCCTTGCGGTGCAGTAGGGTCCATGTTTCCAGTTACCCCAGAGGTCACTTGACGTTCCCTGAGTTCGCTTTGTACTCTTGGGGGGGGTCACATCTTTAAATCCAGTGGTTGTTCAGACCTCTTCCCATATAGGTTGCTTACTTGGGCCTGTTCCTGCTGAAGTTGCTGGCACTGGTCTGCTCCTTGTGGAGGTCGCTGGCTAGATCCTGTTGCAGAGGGTATCCCTGGCTCGGGCTTGCTCCTGCATAGGTCTCTGGCTCAGCCAAGTCCCACAGAGGTCTCTGGCTGGGGCCCTCTCCTTTGGGGTTGCTACCTCATACCTGCTCCTGCAGAGGTCACTGACTTGGGCTTGCTCCTGAGGAGGTTGCTAGCTTGGGCCAAGTAATTGTTTTTTCAAGGCTTGTGATCAGATAGTTTCCATTTGAATAATCCAAAGTTATCTTCTCACCACATGGTCCTTTACCTTGCTCATGTCTACCAAGTGTCTTCTGCCAAATGAGGTGGCATTCACACCTTCTGAGGATAAAGGAGTGGGCATCTCTGAGACAATTCTGCTGCATGCTTTACTGCCTCTCTCTCCTACTGTCTGAGCTGTTCAGAAGTGAGGACAGCATGCATCATTCCTCCCTGGACCTTTAGTCCCTCACAAGTTGGAAGATCTCAGTAAGTTTAAAAGAAAATTAGATTCAATTTTACAAAAGTCATTTTAAAAATGATTGTTTGAGGAGGACTAGAAAAAGATCCTGAGGAGCTCACATGAGTTTTTAGCAGAGAATATACCAGTGTGAAACTATTCTCCTCAGATCCATGTTGACACAAAAAAGCCTCCCACTTCATCATAGCAATTGAAGGGAAAGCCACGGGGCTTGTTGTCCAAATAGATTTTGGATCAAAAAAGATCAACAATCTGATAATTGATTCTGGAAAAGAGGATAGTGGTTCATAATTTCATTTTCACACACTGCACACTTGATGGGAGCATTTCTAATTGGCTAAACCATCTTACATCATCATTTCTGTCATGCTGGTTATTAGTGGGAACTTCAGCTTCACTAACTACACAAAAATCACCTCAGGTATCTGAATTCCTGTTGTGAGATGTTAACTGTATGATGATGTACTACTGTAACTGGTGTAATAAAAAGCTGAACAGCCCATAGCTAGGTAGGAGGATAAAGACAGGACTTCCGGGCAGAGAGAACTCTGGGAAGAAGAAAGGCGGAGCCTCTGCCAGACATGGAGGAAACAAATGCAGGGAGCCCTGTGGCAGAATGTGGATTAATATGAATGGGTTAATTTAAGTTAAAAGAACTAGGTAGGAACACGCTTAGGCTACAGGATGAGCTTTTGTTATTACTAAGAAGTCTCCCTGTCATTATTTGAGAGCTGGCTGGCAGGACAGAGAAAGACTGGTTACAAATTCCATGTTAAATTTATGAGACGACAATTAGGTTTCTTTACTTCACTCTTTATCTTGAACATAGAAATAAGTAATTTGGGATAATGAAGGAAAAACTGTAACAGAATTTTTTATCATGTGTCTGAAAAATCCAGAGATCCTATAAATAAAAGAAATTTAAAAGAAATCTAGGAAATAAAAAACCCAGTAATTCAAATATAATGTGCAATAAATATGTGGACTCCAAAGCGAGTCTCAGAAGGCACTGAAGGCCAGGAACTTGGTGAAGATGCAGGAGGACGGGTGATTCTGCCAAGCCCCTTGCTGAGAATCACCAGCGGTGCGTCTTAAGAGAATCTAGCTGCCCTGGGACATTCGATGTTTAGCTAACTTTCCCCTTTCCCTCACAAATCTTTAAAATTTTAATAAATCCAGCATGTTCAGTAAAAGCAATGTAAAGATTTTCCCTTCCTTATGGTCTCTTTAAATGAAATGCCACAAAAAGAAGATGCCCAGAAACGTGTGTGGCTGTTAAAACTAGAACAGCCCCAACTCCTCTTTCACATATAAGTTCCTAGTATTTCATTTTCCAATTTTCAAAAACATTAGACTGATTTGGATTTTAAAAACACTGATCATTCCTTATCATTTAACATAAATTTGTCATCCTGAAGAGAAAGCCTTAAATTAATTCATTTAAAATTACTCTAGGCTCAAAAAATTAGTAATGGTTAAATCTTGTTTAAATTGGGTTCAGAAATGAGGGCTCGTAGATTAATCAAAAATCCTTAGATCCCATGTCTCTCCTAGTGCTGTAAGCTGTAGATGAAACACTGTGAGGAACTGATGGGATCAGGCTTCTGCTGGGACACAGTGTCCTTCTGAAGCAGCTCAGTCCTCACGTCCCATGGCCTCCCTGCCTCTGACGATTCTACACTCCTGCTCTGACCTGGTAAAACCATCATTGTGATTGTGATATTATTTCAGGACAGACAAGCTCTTCTCTTTCATTCTGGCCACACTAGACACTTCTGTGTCCGTGGCTCTCCCCGGTCCCTTCTGTAATTCTGAGTTTGCCCTCATCTTCTGAGGGGCTGAGTGATGTCTGAGCGGCTAGGATGATACAGGAACAAGTTACGCTCTATGTTTTCCCAAATGGGGACCGCACTGGAAGAAGACAGGAAAATTCCCTTCCATCATATAAGCAGAAATAGCTTACATAATAAGAAAGATTTTTTGTTGCTGTTGTTTTTGTTTTCAGTGCTGGGTATCGAACTCGGGGCTAGCTCATGCTAAGCAATCGCGTCACTGCCCTAAGGAATTCTGAAGTACCAAATAGGAGTTGCGCGCTGCAAAGGCTTCTTTCCCTGTTCCCTCTAAAATAAACTGGGGCTCCCATTTTATTTCCATCGTCCTTCAAACGTGGCCTTAAGTGCCACACTCGTAGTTTCCTGAGATTCTATTTTAAATACTAATGCGATTCTCCAGCAATTTCCTCCTTGACATATCGTTAGTTTGGTGCTATGTTAAATTTATCATTTGGCCGTTTTCTTCTCTTGCATATTAATGGGGAGCACTACGGTTTGCCGTGTCTGCAACTTGGCGTTTTTCTCAAACTGATTCTATTATGAATAAATCACCGTCAGAAACGCCTTCCGCTATAAAACGGAGCGATAACAAAAGCCAGAACACGTCTGCACTGGGAAACAAAACCAACTCTCCTTTATGTAATTGTTTCATCTCATCTTAAGTGAAATAAATATTTGGCATTAGTATAGATTTTCTCTGCTGTTTATTACTGCTTTACTATCATAAAAATTGAAAAACGCAATAAAATCAACTTAAATGGTACTTCTCCAAATGTTGGGTTACTATCCTGATTTTTCCCTGTGGTAGAACTTGACAAAACCTATTATGTTGCTTTGTGCCTCACTCCCCAACAATGACAAACAAGAAATTCCTCAGTAGTCCATTTCTATATGAATGGCATAGTATGTGGGCTAGTGACCTCGTGTTATCCTTGAGAAACATCCCAACTCTCTCTTTCTCATGTCTCGGACCTCATTGCTCAAGGGATCTAGTCTAGCTTAGCTCTTCCTCTCTACCCTGGGTAGCAGTCTTTGCTGCTGACAACACATTTGGCACCCTCACTTCCGATCTTATCCTCGCTTGGAATCTGTAGTCACTAAGTGCTGTGAAGGTCCAGTGACTTGAATCCAGTCATTTTCGTCCTTAAAGCGTTCCACTGGCTGTTTTCTTCAAAATGTGGGGTACTACGGTTTATATGTTCAGTTCCTCTCCTTCTGTATCCTTACGTGTACTTTTCAATTTTGTTCTGCTCAACTCTTTGCTACTTTTTAAGAGTGTCATTTGGTATCGTCCACTCTTCCTTCCTCTTTCCTCCTTCTGTCTTTCCCTTTTGCTACATGGCCTATCTCCTTTCCACATCATGGAATCTGTCTCTTATCCGCAGGTTAAGGACTGCCTCATTGTTTTTAAAAGCCTCAGAGCTATTCCTTTTATTTCATCACCTCCTTTGGCGGACATCCAAATATGTTCCAAATATCTTGCCATGATTACCAAAATTTTACCAAGTATCCCTGGCCTTTGACTAGGTCTGCCTGTACATATTTATAAAAAGAAATTTGTAAGGACAAAGGGATGCGATTTTGATGGATACGTCCTTTGTCCTGGTGAAAGTGTACCCAACTTAACATTCCTAACTTATGAGCATGCCTTGTTTTCTCCTATTAACTTTAGTTGTGATCTGTATTGTTCCCATTTTTCATTTTTAATAGTGCAGAATATTTGGATGTCTGTTATGTGGGAGTTGGTTTATATCAAGCTACTGTTAAAAGAACTTGTGTATCTGCACCTGGCTTAAGAAACAGATCATTGTTAGTCCTTACTGGAGCCTCCACTAAAGCAAATTGAAAATAAGTGGCCAATGTATTTGAGATGCTCAACTACGTACATCTCCAAGGTCAGAAAGATGTCAATGTATCTCCTGAGGATACACACCTCAGGATGCTCTAAGAGGTTCTCCAGAAGTCACTTCAATGGCACAAGTCAAACTAACTGCAACCTGAAGCAGTGGACTTAGATTCCTGCAACAATGGGCTGGGAGAAGTCAAATGCAAAATGGAGTATCAGGGGGAAGGTGGCTGCTTCCACTGGAGGCTGCGGTGATCCCTTTCCTGCTGAGGACAGTTTTAGAAACAAAGTATAAGAGAAGTTGGGGGTCCTTTTTAGAATTGACATAAGAGGAGGAAAGAACTGTGTCTTGGGATATTTGGAATTTTTCAGTTATTAACTCACCTGGGTAATAAGAAGACAATAGGCTCAGAAAAAGACCACACATTTTAAATTGAAGTTTGTGTATCAGAGACAAGAGGAGCAGCTATAAAGATGTATGGCCAGTGTGTCTAAAGATCTTCTGAATTTTAGTAATTCTTTTTGCTAATGTGGACATTGTGACTCATTTAAATCAAAGTCTGTCAGCAATCTGATATAAAAACGTAGATGTGGAGGCAGGTTCCATATCTCCTTCAATGTTTACAAATGCCTTATCTGGTTTGTTTGATAAAGAAAAACAAAAATTCAGTATATTAAGGTTCGAAAGCTTTTACATTTCCTATTGTAGATAATGTTAATATTCCCACCATCAGTAGACTCTAGCAAGCACTTTTTGGTAGAAAGAAATGGAAAGTTTTTTTTTTTTTTTACAGTGATGTATTTCTTATCTGCCTTTCTCCTGTAGCTGTCACTTTCAAATCCAAGACTATCTCTCTCATGCATCCCCAGATATGAATACTGTTCCTCCCACAGGCCGTTTTTGTTTTGTGGAAAGCTTAAATGAGCATCCACAATAAATGGAGTTTTCACTGTTACATTTTGAGGAAAGCCTCTCAAATCAGCTTAAACAGCGAAGTGGATGGTATCACTTGATTTCCTGAACAGTCAACTACAAAACAGATGGGAACGTGCTAAAAGCCCGAGGTCCATTTCCACATCTTTCTGTTCGTTTCCTTGAAGTTGCACTTCTACAGTGGAAGTCTTTGTTCTGTTTTCAATCTGAATAACATTGTATGGCTTTTGAATAGACCCCATTTTTTGGCTCTATATGCCCAACATTTTAGAAAGAATACAGGTCCTTTCAGAGGATCTCTTTAATTAATATAAGCTCTTATTTATTAACTGAAGATATTTTAAATTTATTTGAAACGGACACTTCTGTACTTTTCAATATGCCAGGCTACTTTACTTGGAAAATATATATGATGAAAACTATCTTTTTGGAGACAGTAGAATATCTTTCTTAAAATATATTTTTGATATTAATGAGTTTCTTAAAATCAGCTAATAATAGGAAAGATGGTAGGGCTAAAATCTGAGGGGATGAGAGGAGCCAGAGTGATCAGTAGATCACGGGGGTGGGCCCCTGTTGCCAGCAAACATTTGACTGAGTAGTGTCCTCTGCTTTGGTTTAGCAGCTCTGAAGAGGAAAAAAAAGCTGAAGGCACAGACACAGTAGGACATAGCACTGAAGCAAAATCTCTATTCCATGGGAATGATGCCAGCATATTGTGGGAGGCTGCTTGTTTGTTCCTGGCTGCTCATCCCTGAAATAATCACACATAAACCATACTATTTGCCATAATGTTTGGCTAATAAGTGTATTTCTGGCCAACCCATCTCCATTAATCTGTATATTGCCAGGAGGCTGTGGCTTACTGGGTAAAGTTTCTCCAGCAGGACTACATGGCTTCTCCCTGACTCCACCTTCTTTTCCCCAGCATTTAGTTTAGTTTTCCCTGCCTGGCTCCACTCTGCCAAGCCATTGACTGCATGCAGCTTCTTTATTCATTAACCAATAAAAGCAACACACATACAAAAGAACTTCCCATACCACCAGCAGGAGGACACGAAGGAGTCTCTATTGCTTTAAAGATATTTTTTTATATTTGAAAAACAGGATAACCTCAAACTAGTGAAAAAGAAAACTTCCAGCCTTAAGAAACTAGTGGGCCTCAGACACAATGAATACAGAATAAAGCAAACAGTCACACACACACACACACACAGAAAGAGAGAGAGAGAGAGAGAGAGAGAGAGAGAGAGAGAGAGCTGGTGCCCAGCAGTGAAGGGAAAGTCTAGACAATGACTAAAGAAGCAGTTACAACAAGTGGGGACAGCAATGTGGTTAGCCAACTTCTCAGCAAAGACACAAAGACCAAAAAATGGTATCTCATCTTCAAAATGCTAAAGGAAAAACATCTGGGCTATAGGTGTAGATCAAATGGTAGAGTGTTTAGACCTCACCTCCCATTCCAAATAAATTGGACCTGGTAGCATATGCCTGGTACCTCTAGCCCTTGTTTGGCTATGCAGTGAGTTTTGTGCCTGGGCTGTTGAGGCAGCTCGGTGGGTAAAGTGATTTGCCACTAAACTGGGTATTTTGAGTTCAGTCCCAGAGACCCACACAGTGGAAGAGAAGAGCCAGCTCCTGACAGCTGTCTTCACACCTCCACACATGTGCCACGCTCTGTTCACACACACAACACGGAAGTAATGGGATTTGAAAAGGGAAAAGAAAAGGAAGACCCCTGGCAGTATAGAATGCTGTGCCTAGTGGAACTGCTATTTAAAATGAAGACTGAATAAGACACAATAAGTTAAAAATAATTTATTTTCATTGTATGTGCATTGTAAGAAGTGGCAAAGGAAATTTTCTACCTGATGGGAAATCATGCGAGATGGTAATCTGAATTACAAGAGAAATAACAGACATTAGAAATGACTTAGAGTCATGAACAGGCTTCCAGTACTTTCTGTCTTTTATTTTTATTTTCAGTTTTCACTTTTACAAAAGGAAGTTTTTTTTTACTTTTTTTTCAAAAAAGTAAAATAGAAAATAGAATAATAGAATAGAAAAATGTAATACGATTTTTAATATGGAGTATTTTTTATTCTTTAAATTATATTGTATTAAACATATATTCTATTGCTATTCTTAATGCATTTAAAAGTATAAGATGACTTAGAAATTATTTCTCTGTAATTTTGTAATGTTTCCTATACTGTTGTAACATATATATGATAAATAGCACAAAGAATGGCAAAGATGGATGGGAGGGGTAATGAAATGATATTGTTGCAAAGTGTGTGTGTGTAAGTGTGTGTGTGTGAGTGTGTGTGTGTGTGTGTGTGTGTGTGTGAGAGTGTGTGTGAGTGTGTATTTAAAGATGTATTATACTGCTTCTATATAATGTGCAATTGTGTGTGCCTGCATGGGGATAGATACACATGGCTGCGGGTGCCTCAGAGTCCAGAAGAGGGTGTCAGAGCTTGTGTGACTAGAGTTATAGACAGTTTGTAAGCTGTCTGACTTGGGTGTTGGGAGCTGAACTTGGGTCCTTTGCCAGGGCTGTAGGTGCTCTTAACCACAGAGCCACCCCTCCAGACCAATTTATAATTTTATCTAAAGTAACTTAATATTTAGTATAAGTAGGTTGATATAGTTAGAAAACCGCCTAATAAAATATGCAAATATAGAACAAAATTCAGTAGAGGATATCTATGGAATACTTAAAAGTATTTGAATAACACAAAAATAAGGCAAGAAAAGAAAAAAATTACAACAAAATCTCAATGAGTCAGATAATTAGCAAAGGTGTCAAAGTGACAGTCATATATCCAAACACATACATAAGATATTAAATAAAATAATATAATCACAAAGCAAAAAAATCTCAGACTAGATCTCCAAAGAAGACATGCTATGTGGAGGAAATTATTGCAAACACAGAGAAAGAACAGACTAAGAATACATAGACGAGGAGTTACACTATGCAAATACGAGGCATTTCAGAGGGATTGACTATACCTTGTTGTGTATTATGATAGTCTATATCCTGTTTCATCAAAACCCATAAGACTACATACTTCACAAAAGTATTTAGTTGTCTGCAAACATACTCAGTGCTTTGCTGTCATAATAACATGCTGATGACATATCATATACAAAGGAAGAGGAGAAGCTGAAAGATCATTCAAAATACATTTTCTGGAATTCAGAAAGAATAAAATAATTCTTAAAATATGAAGAAAGAAAATGAAGCAAGGAAAATAAGAGAGAGAAATGTGGCATGGGATTAGCTGAATTTTTAAAGAAGGACTAAAGTCCGTAAAACAATGACAAGTTTTTAAGCTGGTAAAATAGTTAGGCTATTTTAAAGAAAGAACCTATTGGTTCCTTTACAAAATCAGAATCCACATATGATGAGGGAGAGTCTTCTGTTTTGTGTTAATTTCATTGGTTAAATAAAGAGACTGCCCTGGCCCTTTAATAGGACAGAAAATTAGGTAGGCGGAGTAAACAGAACAGAATGCTGGGAGAAAGAAGCTGAGTCAAGAGTCGCCATGATTCTCCCACTCCAGACAGATGCAGGTTAAGATCTTTCCTGGTAAGCCAGCTCACGGTGCTACACAGAATATTAGAAATGGGATAGATCAATATGTAAGAGCTAGCCAATAAGAGGCTGAACTAATGGGCCAGGCAAGGTTTAAAAGAATACAGTTTCTGTGTAATTATTTTGGGGCATAAGCTAGCTATGCAGGCGGCCGGGTGTCAGGGACGCAGCCCCACCGCTCTTATTAAAACAAGGAAGAGCCAGTTTTCTTCAGGGATGTGGGTCCCAGGAGGCCACCCATGACTAACAGATGGTCCTACACTCAATGCACACAGGCAACACTGAGTGTTCTCAGGGAGTTTTAGAAGAAAAAACTACATGAAGTTGTAATGGGAAAGTGGTGGTGGTGGATAAGGAGGAAAGGAGGTTTCATTGTTTCAATGTTGCAAAAAAATGGCCCTCATTTTTTGTACCTACCACTATACCTGGTGACAAAACTGTAGCTCCTATTAATGGGTCCATCTCATTCCCAATATAGTGAACCCTGGGTGTCTGTATGACAGAATGCTATACCTGTTCCTTCCAAAATTGGTGCTAATTGGGAAACAAAAGGATTCAGTCACTTGCATCTTCTATTAAGGCAAAGAGTCAATGTCATGGAAACTGATAAAGGAAAATTGCAAGCATGACGCTTGTGTGTAATGGTCTAATGCCTAAACTTATTACTTCAGAGGAATGGTTGCTTCTCTAATTATGACAAAGTCAAAGCAGAGCTATGAGAAAGTGTAGCTGCAGAGGAAAGAACCCAACAGCTCCCATGGCCAGCATTCTGGAGGGGATTTCACCTCGTTCTGTGACTTCCTCGACCAAAGCCGGGCTGATGAGAGACATGGATCATGGAGACTCGCACCACAAGAGGATCTGAGCCTTGAGGGTCTTTGCTTTATGTGAAGCTGCAGAGGGGTCTTTCTTAGGCAGGATTTGCCAGGGGGCAGATATAAAGTTGATGGGGCACACTGCCTCATCTAGAAGGAGTCAGCTTCAGGCTGCTGTGATGTAGAGCTCAGGGAAGGCTCTAAGCTCATGTTGTAATAAGAGCGGCAGGGCTGCGTCCCCAGCACCCCAGCCGCCCACTCGGCTAGCTTTACCCGAAATAATTACAAGGACACTGTATTCTTCTAAGCACTGCTTGGCCCATTTCTATCTGGCGGCGGACTTCTCGACCGGCGAGAAAGAACACCACGACACGAGGATTCACTCAGATCACGCTTTCCTGGAGTACCTTTGCTTGAAGGGGGCAGGAAAAGAGGTGCAGGGAGAAAAAGGGCTGGGAGCACGGGGCGCGAGGAGGGGGAAGGGAGAACAGGGGACGAAGGGCCCCTGGCGGGACTCAGGCAGCTGCTTAAAAAGAGAAATGGCAGAGGAGTCGCCCTGTGATTGGCTGTCACCATCAGTTGACACCAGAGCACTTCGGGATAGGCTAAAGGGCCTTGACCCACCGCTCAAGTGGCGGGAAGCAGGGAACACGGCTCCCAAGGCAAAGCCAATATGGAGTTATTTCCAACAAGACAGGGTGCCATCACCATCTTGTAAT